>JAXGFW010000289.1:0-31252 GCA_034376525.1 Nicotiana benthamiana | reverse complement strand
GAACATGGATGCTAATGATGATGCCGGGAGAATTGAATGTGTAAACGGTTTACATGGTATGGGCTCATATTCTTATGAGCCTAGGAAATTATCCTTGGATCTTGAGAATCGCAAAACTCCCCCAACCAAGCCATCTATTGAAGATTTTCCGGTGTTGGACTTGAAGCCACTTCCTCCTCACCTGAGGTATGAATACTTGGGCCCTAATTTCACTATTCCTGTTATTCTTTCGTCTTTCTTGACTAACGTGCAGGTTGACGCCACTTTGGCGGTTCTACAAAAGTGCAAGAGGGCGATCAGATGGACATTGGCGGTCGGGGTATAAGCCTCGCCTTTTTCATGCATAAGATCATATTGGAGGAGGATGCGAGGACTTCACTTGAACACCAAATGAGACTCAACAAAGCTATGCAAGAAGTGGTTAAAAAGGAAGTTATCAAGTGTCTTGACGTCGGTGTGGTGTATCCTATTTATGATAGCTCATGGACTTCTCCGGTGCAATGTGTACCGAAGAAGGGCAGGATGACTGTGGTGACCAATGCTAACAATGAGTTGACTCGGATGGTGACAGGATGCAGAGTTTGTATGGATTACATAAAGCTTAAGGGTTTAGGGTTTAGGGTTTAGGGTTTAGGGTTTAGGGTTTCCAGGAATTCCAGGATTCCAGGATTCCAGGACTTCCAGGAATTCCAGGATTCCAGGTATTCCAGGATTCCAGGATTTCAGGATTCCAGGCATTCCAGGATTCCAGGATTCCAGGATTCCAGGATTCAGGATTTCAGGATTCCAGGATTCCAGGTATTCCAGGATTCCAGGATTCCAGGTATTCCAGGACTTCAGGATTCAGGGTTTCCAGGACTTCAGGATTCCAGGATTCCAGGATTCCAGGTATTCCAGGACTTCAGGATTCCAGGATTCCAGGCATTCCAGGACTTCAGGTATTCCAGGATTCCAGGTATTCCAGGATTCCAGGATTCCAGGATTTCCAGGATTCAGGATTCCAGGTATTCCAGGACTTCAGGATTCCAGGATTCCAGGATTCCAGGACTTCCAGGTATTCCAGGACTTCCAGGCATTCCAGGACTTCAGGTATTCCAGGCATTCCAGGATTTCCAGGATTCCAGGACTTCCAGGATTCCAGGACTTCAGGATTCCAGGCATTCCAGGATTCCAGGATTCCAGGATTCAGGAATTCCAGGACTTCCAGGATTCCAGGACTTCAGGATTCCAGGACTTCAGGTATTCCAGGATTCCAGGGTTTCCAGGATTCCAGGCATTCCAGGACTTCAGGACTTCCAGGATTCCAGGATTCCAGGACTTCCAGGCATTCCAGGATTCCAGGATTCCAGGATTCCAGGATTCCAGGCATTCCAGGATTTCCAGGCATTCCAGGATTTCAGCTATTCCAGGATATTCCAGGATTCCAGGACTTCCAGGCATTCCAGGATTCCAGGGTTTCCAGGACTTCAGGATTCCAGGATTCCAGGATTCCAGGATTCCAGGATTCCAGGATTCCAGGACTCCAGGATTCCAGGTATTCCAGGACTTCAGGATTCCAGGATTCCAGGTATTCCAGGATTCCAGGATTCAGGATTCCAGGATTCCAGGATTCCAGGATTCCAGGACTTCCAGGATTCCAGGATTCCAGGACTTCAGGATTTCCAGGATTCCAGGATTCCAGGATTTCCAGGATTCCAGGACTTCCAGGATTCAGGATTCCAGGATTCCAGGACTTCAGCTATTCCAGGATTTCCAGGGTTTCCAGGATTCCAGGATTCCAGGATTTCCAGGATTCAGTATTCCAGGATTCCAGGATTCCAGGACTTCAGGATTCCAGGATTCAGGTATTCCAGGATTCCAGGATTCCAGGACTTCAGGACTTCAGGTATTCCAGGATTCCAGGATTCAGGATTCCAGGATTCCAGGACTTCAGGTATTCCAGGATTTCAGGATTCCAGGGTTTCCAGGATTCCAGGATTCCAGGATTCCAGGTATTCCAGGATTCCAGGATTCCAGGACTTCAGCTATTCCAGGATTTCCAGGATTCCAGGATTCCAGGATTCAGGATTCCAGGATTCCAGGTATTCCAGGACTCCAGGATTTCAGGATTCCAGGTATTCCAGGATTCAGGTATTCCAGGATTCCAGGATTCAGGATTCCAGGATTCCAGGATTCTTCAGGTATTCCAGGCTTCCAGGATTCAGTATTCCAGGATTCCTTTCCAGGATTCAGGATTCCAGGTATTCCAGGATTCCAGGACTTCAGGATTCCAGGACTTCAGGATTCCAGGACTATTCCAGGATTCCAGGATTCCAGGATTCCAGGATTTCCAGGCATTCCAGGACTTCCAGGACTTCCAGGATTTCCAGGTATTCCAGGATTCAGGATTCCAGGATTCCAGGATTCCAGGACTTCAGGTATTCCAGGACTTCAGGCACTCCAGGATTCCAGGGTTTCCAGGATTCCAGGACTTCAGGATTCCAGGACTTCAGGATTCCAGGTATTCCAGGATTCCAGGATTCCAGGATTCCAGGATTCCAGCTATTCCAGGATTCAGGGTTTCCAGGATTCCAGGACTTCCAGGTATTCCAGGATTCCAGGACTTCAGGACTTCCAGGATTCCAGGATTCACTATTCCAGGATTTCAGGGTTTCCAGGACTTCAGGATTCCAGGTATTCCAGGACTTCAGGATTTCAGGTATTCCAGGATTCCAGGATTCCAGGTATTCCAGGATTCCAGGACTTCAGGATTCCAGGACTTCCAGGACTTCAGGATTCCAGGATTCCAGGACTTCAGGATTCCAGGATTTCCAGGATTCCAGGACTTCAGGTATTCCAGGATTCCAGGATTCCAGGATTCCAGGATTCCAGGATTCCAGGATTTCAGGATTCAGGATTCCAGGATTTCAGCTATTCCAGGATTTCAGGATTCCAGGACTTCCAGGATTCCAGGATTCCAGGATTTCAGGATTCCAGGATTCCAGGATTCCAGGGTTTCCAGGATTCCAGGACTTCAGGATTCCAGGATTCCAGGATTCCAGGATTCCAGGATTCCAGGATTTCAGGATTCCAGGTATTCCAGGATTCCAGGATTCCAGGACTTCAGGGTTTCCAGGACTTCAGGACTTCAGGATTCAGGATTTCCAGGATTCCAGGATTCCAGGTATTCCAGGCATTCCAGGGTTTCCAGGATTTCAGGATTTCAGGATTCCAGGGACTTCCAGGACTTCCAGGATTCAGGATTCCAGGATTCCAGGATTCCAGGTATTCCAGGATTCCAGGATTCCAGGACTTCAGGATTCCAGGATTCCAGGATTCCAGGATTCCAGGATTCAGGATTCCAGGATTCCAGGTATTCCAGGATTCCAGGATTCCAGGATTCCAGGACTTCAGGATTCCAGGACTTCCAGGACTTCAGGATTTCCAGGATTCCAGGATTCCAGGACTTCAGGATTCCAGGATTCCAGGCATTCCAGGATTCCAGGATTTCAGGACTTCCAGGATTCCAGGATTTCCAGGATTCCAGGATTCCAGGTATTCCAGGATTCCAGGATTCCAGGCATTCCAGGTATTCCAGGACTTCAGGATTCCAGGATTTCCAGGACTTCCAGGATTTCCAGGACTTCAGGATTCCAGGATTCCAGGATTCCAGGATTCCAGGTATTCCAGGACTTCAGGATTCCAGGATTCAGGATTCCAGGACTTCAGGATTTCCAGGATTCCAGGATTCCAGGACTTCCAGGATTCCAGGATTCCAGGATTTCCAGGCATTCCAGGATTCCAGGATTTCAGGATTCCAGGACTTCAGGATTCCAGGATTCCAGGATTCCAGGATTCCAGGATTCCAGGCATTCCAGGATTCCAGGTATTCCAGGACTTCAGGATTTCCAGGATTCCAGGACTTCCAGGCATTCCAGGATTCCAGGACTTCAGGATTTCCAGGATTCAGGTATTCCAGGTATTCCAGGACTTCAGGATTTCCAGGACTTCAGGATTTCCAGGATTCCAGGACTTCAGGATTCCAGGATTCCAGGATTCCAGGATTCCAGGACTTCCAGGATTTCCAGGATTCCAGGTATTCCAGGACTTCAGGATTCCAGGATTCCAGGACTTCCAGGACTTCAGGATTCCAGGATTCCAGGTATTCCAGGATTCCAGGATTCCAGGATTCCAGGACTTCCAGGATTCCAGGATTCCAGGATTCCAGGACTTCCAGGATTTCCAGGCATTCCAGGACTTCAGGATTCCAGGACTTCAGGTATTCCAGGATTCCAGGATTCAGGATTCCAGGATTCCAGGATTCCAGGACTTCAGGATTCCAGGATTCCAGGTATTCCAGGATTCCAGGACTTCCAGGATTCCAGGATTCCAGGACTTCAGGATTCCAGGATTTCAGGGTTTCCAGGATTTCAGGACTTCCAGGTATTCCAGGATTCCAGGACTTCAGGTATTCCAGGATTCCAGGATTCCAGGATTCCAGGATTCCAGGATTCAGGACTTCAGGATTCCAGGACTTCCAGGATTCCAGGATTCCAGGTATTCCAGGATTCCAGGATTCCAGGATTCAGGTATTCCA
The DNA here is from genome assembly GCA_034376525.1 of Nicotiana benthamiana. NCBI lineage: Eukaryota > Viridiplantae > Streptophyta > Magnoliopsida > Solanales > Solanaceae > Nicotiana > Nicotiana benthamiana. The sequence continues at coordinate 26,676 of JAXGFW010000289.1, read as the reverse complement.
GGACTTCAGGATTCCAGGATTCCAGGATTTGCTACTTCAGGATTCCAGGGTTTCCAGGATTCCAGGAATTCCAGGACTTCAGGGTTCCAGGACTTCAGGACTTCCAGGATTCCAGGACTTCCAGGTATTCCAGGATTCAGGATTCCAGGCATTCCAGGATTCCAGGATTCCAGGATTCCAGGACTTCAGGATTCCAGGATTCAGGATTCCAGGTATTCCAGGACTTCAGGATTCCAGGATTCCAGGATTCCAGGAATTCCAGGATTCAGGACTTCAGGATTCCAGGACTTCAGGACTTCCAGGATTCCAGGACTTCCAGGTATTCCAGGATTCCAGGATTCCAGGACTTCCAGGTATTCCAGGACTTCAGGATTCCAGGTATTCCAGGATTCCAGGTATTCCAGGATTTCAGGATTCCAGGACTTCAGGATTCAGGGTTTCCAGGACTTCAGGATTCCAGGACTTCAGGATTCCAGGACTTCAGGTATTCCAGGACTTCAGGTATTCCAGGACTTCCAGGATTTCCAGGATTCCAGGATTCCAGGATTCCAGGACTTCAGGCATTCCAGGATTCCAGGATTCCAGGATTCCAGGATTCCAGGTATTCCAGGACTTCCAGGATTTGCTACTTCAGGATTCCAGGATTCCAGGATTCCAGGTATTCCAGGACTTCAGGATTCCAGGATTCAGGATTCCAGGATTCCAGGCATTCCAGGATTCCAGGATTCAGGACTTCAGGATTCCAGGATTCCAGGACTTCAGGATTCCAGGATTCAGGATTCCAGGATTCCAGGATTCCAGGTATTCCAGGATTCCAGGATTCCAGGATTCCAGGATTCCAGGATTCCAGGATTCAGGATTCCAGGACTTCAGGATTCAGGATTCCAGGATTCCAGGATTTCAGGATTCCAGGATTCCAGGACTTCAGGTATTCCAGGATTCCAGGATTCCAGGATTCAGGACTTCCAGGTATTCCAGGTATTCCAGGATTCAGGATTCCAGGATTCCAGGTATTCCAGGATTCCAGGTATTCCAGGATTGCTACTTCAGGTATTCCAGGACTTCAGGATTCCAGGATTCCAGGACTCCAGGATTCCAGGACTTCAGGATTCCAGGATTCCAGGACTTCAGGATTCCAGGTATTCCAGGACTTCAGGATTCCAGGATTCCAGGATTCCAGGATTCCAGGATTTCCAGGATTTCCAGGTATTCCAGGCATTCCAGGACTTCAGGATTCAGGATTCCAGGACTTCCAGGATTCAGGAATTCCAGGATTCCAGGATTCCAGGTATTCCAGGATTCCAGGACTTCCAGGATTCCAGGATTCCAGGATTCCAGGTATTCCAGGATTCCAGGATTCCAGGATTTCCAGGTATTCCAGGATTCAGGATTCCAGGATTCCAGGACTTCAGGATTCCAGGATTCCAGGATTCCAGGACTTCAGGATTCCAGGATTCCAGGATTTCCAGGATTCAGGATTCCAGGATTCCAGGACTTCCAGGATTCCAGGATTCCAGGATTCCAGGATTCCAGGACTTCAGGTATTCCAGGATTCCAGGATTCCAGGACTTCCAGGATTCCAGGACTTCAGGATTCCAGGATTCCAGGATTCCAGGATTCCAGGATTCCAGGACTTCCAGGTATTCCAGGACTTCAGGATTCCAGGATTCCAGGATTCCAGGATTCCAGGATTCCAGGACTTCCAGGACTTCCAGGATTCCAGGATTCCAGGATTCCAGGACTTCAGGTATTCCAGGATTCCAGGATTCCAGGATTCCAGGATTCCAGGTATTCCAGGACTTCCAGGATTCAGGATTCCAGGACTTCCAGGATTCCAGGATTCAGGATTCCAGGACTTCCAGGACTTCCAGGTATTCCAGGACTTCAGGATTCCAGGATTTCCAGGACTTCCAGGACTTCAGGATTCCAGGACTTCCAGGACTTCCAGGATTCCAGGATTCCAGGACTTCAGGATTCCAGGATTCCAGGACTTCCAGGCATTCCAGGATTTCCAGGATTCCAGGACTTCCAGGATTCCAGGATTCCAGGACTTCAGGGTTTCCAGGATTCCAGGATTCCAGGTATTCCAGGACTTCAGGATTCCAGGATTCCAGGACTTCCAGGACTTCAGGTATTCCAGGATTCCAGGACTTCAGGATTCCAGGATTCCAGGATTCCAGGATTCCAGGCACTCCAGGATTCCAGGATTCCAGGATTCCAGGATTCCAGGTATTCCAGGACTTCCAGGATTCCAGGATTCCAGGTATTCCAGGATTCCAGGTATTCCAGGACTTCCAGGTATTCCAGGATTCCAGGATTCAGGATTCCAGGATTCCAGGTATTCCAGGATTCAGGGTTTCCAGGATTCCAGGATTCCAGGATTCCAGGACTTCCAGGTATTCCAGGATTTCCAGGGTTTCCAGGATTTCCAGGATTCCAGGACTTCCAGGACTTCCAGGACTTCAGGGTTTCCAGGAATTCCAGGATTCCAGGATTCCAGGACTTCAGGTATTCCAGGATTCCAGGACTTCCAGGTATTCCAGGATTCCAGGATTTCAGGACTCCAGGACTTCAGGCATTCCAGGATTCCAGGATTCCAGGATTCCAGGATTCCAGGACTCCAGGATTCCAGGATTCCAGGTATTCCAGGATTCAGGACTTCCAGGATTCCAGGATTCCAGGATTCCAGGACTTCCAGGACTTCCAGGATTCCAGGACTTCAGGATTCCAGGATTCCAGGATTCCAGGATTCCAGGATTCCAGGACTTCAGGATTCCAGGATTCAGGATTCCAGGATTCCAGGATTCAGGACTTCCAGGACTTCCAGGATTCCAGGATTCCAGGACTTCAGGATTCCAGGATTCCAGGATTCCAGGATTCCAGGATTCCAGGATTCCAGGATTTCCAGGATTCCAGGATTCCAGGATTCAGGATTCCAGGATTCCAGGTATTCCAGGATTCCAGGATTCCAGGATTCCAGGATTCCAGGTATTCCAGGATTTCCAGGATTCCAGGATTTCCAGGACTTCCAGGATTCCAGGATTCCAGGATTCCAGGCATTCCAGGATTCCAGGATTCCAGGATTCAGGTATTCCAGGTATTCCAGGATTCCAGGATTTCCAGGATTCCAGGATTTCCAGGATTCACTTCAGGATTCCAGGATTCCAGGATTCCAGGTATTCCAGGCATTCCAGGACTTCAGGATTCCAGGATTCCAGGTATTCCAGGATTCCAGGATTTCCAGGATTCAGGATTCCAGGACTTCAGGATTCCAGGATTCCAGGATTCCAGGACTTCAGGTATTCCAGGACTTCAGGATTCCAGGATTCCAGGATTCCAGGATTCCAGGATTCCAGGATTTCAGGACTTCAGGTATTCCAGGACTTCCAGGATTCAGGGTTTCCAGGACTTCAGGATTCCAGGATTCCAGGATTCCAGGATTCCAGGACTTCAGGATTCCAGGATTCCAGGATTCACTCCAGGATTCCAGGGTTTCCAGGACTTCAGCTATTCCAGGATTCCAGGATTCCAGGACTTCCAGGATTCCAGGTATTCCAGGATTTCCAGGACTTCCAGGTATTCCAGGACTTCAGGATTCCAGGTATTCCAGGATTCCAGGATTCAGGACTTCAGGTATTCCAGGATTCCAGGATTCCAGGATTCCAGGATTTCCAGGATTCCAGGATTCCAGGATTCCAGGATTTCCAGGACTTCCAGGACTTCAGGATTCCAGGCATTCCAGGTATTCAGTATTCCAGGACTTCAGGATTCCAGGATTCCAGGATTCTCAAGGACTTCAGGTTTCCAGGATTCCAGGATTCCAGGATTCCAGGACTTCAGGATTCCAGGATTCCAGGATTCAGGTATTCCAGGATTCTTCAGGATTCCAGGATTCCAGGATTCCAGGATTTCAGGACTTCCAGGATTCCAGGAATTCCAGGATTCCAGGATTCCAGGATTCCAGGATTCCAGGATTCAGGATTCCAGGATTCCAGGATTCAGGATTCAGGGTTTCCAGGATTCCAGGATTCAGGATTTCCAGGATTCCAGGATTCCAGGATTCCAGGATTCCAGGATTTCCAGGATTTCAGGATTCCATTCCAGGATTCCAGGATTTCCAGGACTTCAGGTATTCCAGGATTCCAGGATTTCCAGGATTCCAGGATTCCAGGATTTCAGGATTCAGGACTTCAGGTATTCCAGGGTTTCCAGGACTTCCAGGTATTCCAGGACTTCCAGGAATTCCAGGATTCCAGGATTCCAGGATTCCAGGATTTCCAGGATTCCAGGACTTCAGGTATTCCAGGATTCCAGGATTTCAGGACTTCAGGATTCCAGGATTCCAGGAATTCCAGGATTTCAGGATTTCCAGGACTTCAGGATTCCAGGTATTCCAGGATTCAGGAATTCCAGGATTCCAGGACTCCAGGATTCCAGGATTCCAGGATTCCAGGATTCCAGGATTCCAGGTATTCCAGGATTCAGGATTCCAGGGTTTCCAGGACTTCAGGTATTCCAGGATTTCCAGGATTCCAGGACTTCCAGGATTCCAGGTATTCCAGGATTCAGGTATTCCAGGATTCAGGTATTCCAGGATTCCAGGGTTTCCAGGTATTCCAGGATTCCAGGATTCCAGGATTCCAGGGTTTCCAGGACATTCCAGGATTTCAGGATTCCAGGACTTCAGGGTTTCCAGGATTCCAGGATTTCCAGGATTCCAGGATTTGCTACTCCAGGAATTCCAGGACTTCAGGGTTTCCAGGATTCCAGGTATTCCAGGATTCCAGGATTCCAGGATTCCAGGTATTCCAGGACTTCCAGGATTCCAGGATTCCAGGACTTCAGGACTTCCAGGTATTCCAGGATTCAGGATTCCAGGATTCCAGGATTTCCAGGATTCCAGGACTTCCAGGTATTCCAGGATTCCAGGATTTCCAGGACTTCAGGATTCCAGGATTTCCAGGATTCCAGGACTTCAGGATTCAGGATTCCAGGATTTCCAGGATTCCAGGATTCCAGGACTTCAGGACTTCAGGATTCCAGGACTTCAGGTATTCCAGGATTCCAGGATTCCAGGATTCCAGGATTCCAGGATTCCAGGATTCCAGGATTCCAGGTATTCCAGGATTCCAGGACTTCAGGTATTCCAGGATTCCAGGATTCCAGGATTCCAGGATTCCAGGTATTCCAGGATTCCAGGACTTCCAGGATTCAGGATTCCAGGATTCCAGGTATTCCAGGACTTCAGGATTCCAGGACTTCAGGGTTTCCAGGTATTCCAGGATTCCAGGACTTCCAGGTATTCCAGGATTCCAGGATTCCAGGGTTTCCAGGATTCCAGGACTTCCAGGATTCCAGGATTTCAGGATTCCAGGATTTACTCCAGGATTTCCAGGACTTCCAGGACTTCAGGTATTCCAGGACTTCCAGGATTCCAGGATTCCAGGTATTCCAGGATTTCAGGATTCCAGGATTCCAGGATTCCAGGATTCCAGGATTCCAGGGTTTCCAGGATTCCAGGACTTCCAGGTATTCCAGGATTCAGGACTTCCAGGATTCCAGGCATTCCAGGATTCCAGGATTCAGGATTCCAGGACTTCCAGGATTCAGTATTCCAGGATTCCAGGACTTCAGGTATTCCAGGATTCCAGGATTCCAGGATTTCCAGGATTCCAGGACTCCAGGATTCCAGGATTCCAGGATTCAGGTATTCCAGGACTTCAGGTATTCCAGGATTCCAGGATTCCAGGATTCCAGGATTCCAGGTATTCCAGGACTTCAGGATTCCAGGACTTCCAGGATTCCAGGATTCCAGGACTTCCAGGATTCCAGGATTCCAGGATTCAGGATTCCAGGATTCCAGGACTTCAGGATTCCAGGATTCCAGGATTCCAGGTATTCCAGGACTTCCAGGACTTCAGGTATTCCAGGATTCCAGGATTCCAGGACTTCCAGGCATTCCAGGACTTCAGGATTCCAGGACTTCCAGGACTTCCAGGACTTCAGGATTCCAGGATTCCAGGATTCCAGGATTCCAGGATTCCAGGATTCCAGGACTTCCAGGATTCCAGGATTCCAGGACTTCCAGGACTTCCAGGTATTCCAGGCATTCCAGGATTCCAGGACTATTCCAGGATTTCCAGGACTTCAGGATTCCAGGACTTCAGGATTCCAGGATTCCAGGATTTCCAGGACTTCCAGGTATTCCAGGATTCCAGGATTCCAGGATTTCAGGATTCCAGGATTCCAGGATTCCAGGATTCCAGGATTCCAGGATTTCCAGGATTCCAGGACTTCCAGGACTTCAGGATTCCAGGATTCCAGGACTTCACTCCAGGACTTCAGGATTCCAGGATTCCAGGACTTCCAGGATTCCAGGATTCCAGGACTTCCAGGACTTCAGGATTCCAGGACTTCCAGGATTCCAGGGTTTCCAGGACTTCAGGACTTCCAGGATTCCAGGATTTCCAGGATTCCAGGTATTCCAGGATTCCAGGAATTCCAGGATTCCAGGACTTCCAGGATTCCAGGCATTCCAGGATTCCAGGATTCCAGGACTTCAGGATTCCAGGATTCCAGGACTTCAGGGTTTCCAGGTATTCCAGGACTTCAGGATTCCAGGATTTCAGGATTCCAGGTATTCCAGGATTCCAGGATTCCAGGCATTCCAGGATTCCAGGATTCCAGGATTCCAGGAATTCCAGGATTCCAGGATTCAGGATTCCAGGTATTCCAGGATTCAGGATTCCAGGATTCCAGGATTTCAGGATTCCAGGATTCAGGATTCCAGGATTCAGGTATTCCAGGATTCAGGTATTCCAGGATTCAGGATTCCAGGATTCCAGGTATTCCAGGACTTCAGGATTCCAGGACTTCCAGGATTCCAGGATTCCAGGTATTCCAGGACTTCCAGGATTCCAGGATTTCCAGGACTTCCAGGATTCCAGGACTTCAGGATTCCAGGTATTCCAGGATTTCAGGATTTCCAGGACTTCCAGGATTCCAGGATTCCAGGTATTCCAGGATTTCCAGGATTCCAGGCATTCCAGGATTCCAGGACTTCAGGACTTCAGGATTTCCAGGATTTCCAGGATTCCAGGATTCCAGGATTCCAGGATTTCAGGGTTTCCAGGTATTCCAGGACTTCCAGGATTCACTATTCCAGGATTCCAGGACACTTCAGGTATTCCAGGATTCCAGGATTCCAGGTATTCCAGGATTCCAGGACTTCCAGGATTCCAGGATTCCAGGAATTCCAGGATTCTTCAGGATTCCAGGATTCCAGGACTTCAGGATTCCAGGACTTCAGGCCAGGTATTCCAGGATTCAGGATTCAGGTATTCCAGGATTCAGGATTCCAGGATTCCAGGCATTCAGCTATTCCAGGATTCCAGGATTCCAGGATTCCAGGATTCCAGGACTTCCAGGATTCCAGGATTCCAGGATTCCAGGATTCCAGGACTTCAGGATTCCAGGAATTCCAGGATTCCAGGATTCCAGGTATTCCAGGACTTCAGGACTTCAGGATTCCAGGATTCCAGGATTCATTCCAGGATTCCAGGACTTCAGGATTCCAGGATTTCCAGGATTCCAGGATTCCAGGATTCCAGGACTTCCAGGATTCCAGGATTCCAGGATTTCCAGGATTCCAGGATTTTCAGGATTCCAGGATTCCAGGATTCCAGGATTCAGGATTCCAGGATTCCAGGACTTCCAGGTCATTCCAGGTATTCCAGGATTCAGGATTCCAGGATTCAGGATTCCAGGATTCCAGGTATTCCAGGATTCCAGGATTTCCAGGACTTCCAGGATTCCAGGATTCCAGGATTCCAGGATTCCAGGATTCAGGATTCCAGGATTTCAGGATTCCAGGATTCAGGATTTCCAGGATTCCAGGATTCCAGGATTCCAGGATTCAGGATTTCAGGATTCCAGGATTTCAGGTATTCCAGGATTCCAGGATTCCAGGTATTCCAGGAATTCCAGGATTTCCAGGATTCAGCTATTCCAGGATTCCAGGATTCCAGGATTCAGGATATTCCAGGACTTCAGGTATTCCAGGAATTCCAGGCATTCCAGGATTCCAGGATTCCAGGTATTCCAGGATTCAGGATTCCAGGATTCAGGATTTCCAGGATTCCAGGATTCCAGGATTTCCAGGATTCCAGGATTCCAGGATATTCCAGGATTCCAGGCATTCCAGGATTCCAGGATTTCCAGGATTCCAGGATTCCAGGACTTCCAGCTATTCCAGGATTCAGTATTCCAGGATTCAGGATTCCAGGATTCAGGATTCCAGGATTCCAGGATTCCAGGTATTCCAGGATTCCAGGATTCCAGGACTTCAGGATTCCAGTATTCCAGGATTCAGGATTCCAGGATTCCAGGATTCCAGGATTCCAGGATTCCAGGACTTCCAGGACTTCAGGATTCCAGGATTCCAGGATTTCCAGGATTCCAGGACTTCAGGATTCCAGGACTTCAGGATTCCAGGATTCCAGGATTCCAGGATTCCAGGCATTCCAGGATTCCAGGACTTCCAGGATTCCAGGACTTCCAGGACTTCCAGGTATTCCAGGATTCCAGGTATTCCAGGATTCCAGGATTCCAGGATTTCCAGGACTTCAGGATTCCAGGTATTCCAGGACTTCAGGATTCCAGGAATTCCAGGATTCCAGGACTTCAGGACTTCAGGATTCAGGATTCCAGGATTCCAGGATTCCAGGACTTCAGGACTTCAGGTATTCCAGGACTTCCAGGGTTTCCAGGGTTTCCAGGCATTCAGGATTCCAGGACTTCCAGGACTTCCAGGATTCCAGGTATTCCAGGACTTCCAGGATTCCAGGATTCCAGGATTCCAGGCATTCCAGGATTCCAGGACTTCCAGGACTTCCAGGACTTCAGGATTCCAGGAATTCCAGGATTCCAGGACTTCCAGGTATTCCAGGACTTCCAGGATTCCAGGACTTCCAGGATTTGCTACTTCAGGATTCCAGGATTCCAGGATTCCAGGACTTCCAGGATTCCAGGATTCCAGGATTCCAGGTATTCCAGGATTCAGGATTCCAGGACTTCCAGGATTCCAGGAACTCCAGGATTCAGGATTCCAGGATTCCAGGACTTCAGGTATTCCAGGATTCCAGGATTCCAGGATTCCAGGATTCCAGGAATTCCAGGACTTCAGGATTCCAGGATTCCAGGACTTCAGGATTCCAGGATTCCAGGACTTCAGGATTCCAGGACTTCAGGTATTCCAGGATTCCAGGACTTCAGGATTTCAGGATTCCAGGATTTCAGGACTTCCAGGACTTCAGCTATTCCAGGACTTCAGGATTTCCAGGTATTCCAGGACTTCCAGGATTCCAGGATTCCAGGATTTCCAGGACTTCCAGGCATTCCAGGACTTCCAGGATTTCCAGGATTTCCAGGCATTCCAGGATTCCAGGACTTCAGGATTCCAGGATTTCCAGGATTTCCAGGACTTCAGGTATTCCAGGACTTCCAGGACTTCAGGATTCCAGGTATTCCAGGACTTCCAGGACTTCAGGATTTCCAGGACTTCAGGATTCCAGGATTCCAGGATTCCAGGATTCCAGGATTCCAGGATTCCAGGATTCAGGATTTCCAGGACTTCAGGATTCCAGGACTTCCAGGGTTTCCAGGATTCCAGGATTCCAGGACTTCCAGGGTTTCCAGGACTTCAGGATTTCCAGGATTCCAGGACTTCCAGGCATTCCAGGACTTCAGCTATTCCAGGACTTCCAGGATTCCAGGATTTCAGGACTTCCAGGTATTCCAGGGTTTCCAGGACTTCAGGTATTCCAGGATTCCAGGACTTCAGGATTCCAGGACTTCAGGTATTCCAGGACTTCCAGGACTTCAGGATTTCCAGGATTCAGGATTCCAGGACTTCAGGATTCCAGGATTCCAGGTATTCCAGGACTTCCAGGTATTCCAGGATTCCAGGACTTCCAGGAATTCCAGGTATTCCAGGCAACTCCAGGATTCTTCCAGGATTCAGGCTTCAGTGGATTTGCTACTTCAGATATTCCAGGATAGGATTCGGCCACTCCAGGATTTCAGGTATTCCAGGCATTCCAGGTATTCCAGGCATTCAGGTATTCCAGGCAGGGTTTCCAGGATTCAGGTATTCCAGGATTCCAGAATTCCAGGATTTCAGGAATTCCAGTGATTTCCAGGTATTCCAGGATTTCAGGATTCAGGATTCCAGGATTTCAGGATTCAGGCATTCCAGGGTTTCCAGGTATTCCAGTATTCCAGCCATTCCAGGATTCCAGGACTTCAGGTATTCCAGGATTCCAGGACTTCAGGTATTCCATTTCAGGGATTCAGGTATTCCAGGTATTCCAGGTAGTATTCAGGATTCAGGACTTCAGGATTTCCAGGACTTCCAGGAATTCAGGTCATTCCAGGCATTCAGGATTTCCAGGACTTCCAGCTGATTCAGGATTTCAGCTATTCCAGGACATTCCAGGAATTCCAGGTATTCCAGTATTCCAGGATTCAGGACTGTTTCCAGGATTCCAGGCTTCCAGGATTCCAGGATTCCAGGATTCCAGGACTTCCAGGAACTTTCCAGGATTTGCAGGTATTCCAGGACTATTCCAGGCACTTCAGGTATTCCAGGACTTCCAGGATTCCAGCTACTCCAGGACTTCAGGTATTCCAGGACTATTCCAGGAATTCCAGGATTCAGGTATTCCAGGCACTTCAGGCACTCCAGGATTGAGGTAGCTACTTCAGGATTCCAGGCATCCAGGACTTCCAGGTATTCCAGGATTCCAGGATTCCAGATGTTTCCAGGCATTCCAGGATTTCAGGGTTCAGGACTTCAGGCATTCCAGGACTTCCAGGATTCAGGAATTCCAGGGTTTCCAGGCACTCCAGGATTCAGCTATTCCAGGACTTCCAGGATTCCAGGATTCAGGATTCCAGGATTCCAGGATTCCAGGCATTCCAGGTATTCCAGGTGATTTTCAGGACTTCAGCTATCAGGCACTCCAGTGATTCCAGAGGACTTCAGATTCCAGGACTATTCCAGGAATTCCAGGACTTCAGTATTCCAGGAATTCCAGGACTTCAGGAATTCCAGGATTCCAGGATTTCCAGGATTCCAGGAACTCCCAGGATTCCAGGATTCCAGGATTCAGGTATTCCAGGATTCCAGGATTTCCAGCTACTTCCAGGACTTCAGGACTTTCCAGGAATTCCAGGCATTCCAGGATTCCAGGACTTCCAGGCATTCCAGGACTTCCAGGACTCCAGGACTTCAGGATTCAGCTATTCCAGGTACTTCCAGGCATTCAGGATTCCAGGACTTCCAGGACTTCAGGATACTTCCAGGATTCCAGGAATTCCAGATTCCAGGAACTCCCAGGACTTCCAGGACTTCCAGGATTCCAGGCATTCCAGGTATTCCAGGATTTCAGGATTCCAGGATTCCACTTCAGGATTCCAGGATTCCAGGATTCCAGGTATTCCAGGATTCCAGGATTCAGGATTCCAGGCATTCCAGGATTCCAGGCATTCAGGATTTCAGGATTCCAGGATTTCCAGGTATTCCAGGATTTCCAGGATTCCAGGATTCCAGGATTCCAGGATTCCAGGTATTCCAGGATTCCAGGATTCCAGGATTCCAGGATTCCAGGATTCCAGGTATTCCAGGATTCCAGGATTCCAGGTATTCCAGGATTCCAGGACTTCCAGGATTCCAGGCATTCCAGGATTCCAGGATTCCAGGATTCCAGGACTTCAGGATTTCCAGGATTCCAGGTATTCCAGGACTTCCAGGATTCCAGGTATTCCAGGATTCCAGGATTCCAGGATTCCAGGTATTCCAGGATTCCAGGACTTCAGGATTCCAGGATTCCAGGATTTCCAGGATTCCAGGATTTCAGGATTCCAGGATTCCAGGATTCCAGGATTCAGGATTCCAGGATTCCAGGATTCCAGGACTTCAGGATTCCAGGATTCAGGATTCCAGGTATTCCAGGATTCCAGGATTCCAGGATTCCAGGACTTCAGGATTCCAGGACTTCCAGGACTTCAGGATTCCAGGTATTCCAGGACTTCCAGGATTCCAGGATTCCAGGCATTCCAGGATTCCAGGGTTTCCAGGATTCCAGGATTTCCAGGATTCCAGGATTTGCTACTTCCAGGACTTCAGGACTTCCAGGCATTCCAGGTATTCCAGGACTTCAGGACTTCCAGGACTTCCAGGATTCCAGGTATTCCAGGACTTCAGGATTCCAGGTATTCCAGGACTTCAGGACTTCCAGGATTCCAGGTATTCCAGGACTTCCAGGATTCCAGGATTCCAGGACTTCAGGATTCCAGGATTCAGGTATTCCAGGACTTCAGGAATTCCAGGATTCCAGGCATTCCAGGACTTCAGGATTCCAGGATTTCCAGGATTCCAGGATTCCAGGTATTCCAGGACTTCAGGACTTCAGGGTTTCCAGGAATTCCAGGATTCCAGGATTTGCTACTCCAGGTATTCCAGGATTCCAGGATTCCAGGATTCCAGGACTTCAGGACTTCAGGACTTCAGGATTCCAGGATTCCAGGATTTCCAGGATTCCAGGATTCCAGGGTTTCCAGGACTTCCAGGGTTTCCAGGATTCCAGGACTTCAGGATTCCAGGTATTCCAGGATTCCAGGATTCCAGGACTTCAGGAATTCCAGGACTTCCAGGACTTCCAGGACTTCAGGTATTCCAGGATTCCAGGACTTCAGGATTCAGGATTCCAGGATTCCAGGCATTCCAGGATTCCAGGATTCCAGGATTCCAGGAATTCCAGGGTTTCCAGGACTTCAGGCTATTCCAGGATTTCAGGATTCCAGGATTTCCAGGACTCCAGGTATTCCAGGATTCCAGGACTTCAGGATTCCAGGCATTCCAGGACTTCCAGGATTCCAGGATTCCAGGACTTCCAGGCATTCCAGGACTTCAGGATTCCAGGATTCCAGGTATTCCAGGAATTCCAGGATTCAGGTATTCCAGGATTCCAGGACTTCAGCTATTCCAGGATTCCAGGATTCACTTCCAGGGTTTCCAGGGTTTCCAGGACTTCCAGGATTCCAGGACTTCCAGGATTCCAGGATTCCAGGACTTCAGGTATTCCAGGACTTCCAGGACTTCCAGGACTTCCAGGTATTCCAGGATTCCAGGATTCCAGGATTCAGGGTTTCCAGGCATTCCAGGACTTCCAGGAATTCCAGGATTCCAGGACTTCAGGTATTCCAGGACTTCCAGGTATTCCAGGACTTCAGGTATTCCAGGACTTCAGGACTTCCAGGAATTCCAGGATTCCAGGACTTCAGGATTCCAGGACTTCAGGACTTCAGGGTTTCCAGGACTTCAGGACTTCAGGATTCAGGATTCCAGGACTTCAGTATTCCAGGACTTCCAGGATTTCCAGGACTTCAGGACTTCAGGTATTCCAGGATTCCAGGATTCAGGATTTCCAGGATTTCCAGGATTCCAGGAATTCCAGGATTTCCAGGATTCCAGGACTTCAGGTATTCCAGGCATTCCAGGATTCCAGGACTTCAGGATTCCAGGATTCCAGGATTCCAGGATTCAGGATTCCAGGAATTCCAGGATTCCAGTATTCCAGGATTCAGGACTTCAGGACTTCCAGGATTCCAGGAATTCCAGGACTTCCAGGATTCAGGATTCCAGGACTTCCAGGATTCCAGGATTCCAGGATTTCCAGGACTTCCAGGTATTCCAGGATTCCAGTTTCCAGGTATTCCAGGATTCCAGGATTCCAGGATTCCAGGATTTCCAGGATTCAGGATTCAGGATTCAGGATTCCAGGATTCCAGGTATTCCAGGATTCAGGATTCCAGGATTCCAGGATTTCAGGATTTCCAGGATTCCAGGATTCCAGGATTCCAGGTATTCCAGGACTTCAGGATTCCAGGATTTCAGGACTTCAGGATTCCAGGTATTCCAGGATTCCAGGATTCCAGGATTCCAGGTATTCCAGGATTCCAGGACTTCCAGGATTCCAGGATTCAGGATTCCAGGATTCCAGGATTCCAGGATTCCAGGATTCCAGGACTTCAGGATTCCAGGATTCCAGGTATTCCAGGACTTCAGGACTTTCCAGGATTCCAGGATTCCAGGGTTTCCAGGATTCCAGGACTTCAGGATTCAGGATTCCAGGTATTCCAGGATTCCAGGGTTTCCAGGATTCCAGGTATTCCAGGATTCCAGGATTTGCTACTTCAGGACTTCAGGATTCCAGGATTCCAGGTATTCCAGGACTTCAGGTATTCCAGGATTCCAGGATTCCAGGCATTCCAGGATTCCAGGATTCCAGGATTCCAGGATTCCAGGATTCCAGGACTTCCAGGATTCCAGGATTCCAGGATTCCAGGATTCCAGGTATTCCAGGATTCCAGGATTCCAGGATTCCAGGATTCCAGGACTTCCAGGTATTCCAGGACTTCAGGTATTCCAGGATTCCAGGACTTCAGGTATTCCAGGATTCCAGGGTTTCCAGGTATTCCAGGACTTCCAGGACTTCCAGGATTCCAGGATTCCAGGACTCCAGGATTCCAGGATTTCCAGGTATTCCAGGATTCCAGGATTCCAGGTATTCCAGGATTCCAGGACTTCCAGGATTCCAGGATTCCAGGATTCCAGGATTCAGGATTCCAGGTATTCCAGGACTTCAGGATTCCAGGATTCCAGGATTCAGCTATTCCAGGACTTCCAGGATTCACTATTCCAGGTATTCCAGGACTTCCAGGACTTCCAGGATTCCAGGATTCCAGGATTCCAGGACTCCAGGACTTCCAGGATTCCAGGATTCCAGGCACTCCAGGATTCCAGGATTCCAGGATTCCAGGATTCCAGGACTTCAGGAATTCCAGGATTCCAGGATTCCAGGTATTCCAGGACTTCCAGGATTCCAGGATTCAGGATTCCAGGATTCCAGGACTTCAGGATTCCAGGGTTTCCAGGATTCCAGGATTCAGGACTTCCAGGATTCCAGGACTTCAGGATTCCAGGATTTCCAGGTATTCCAGGATTCCAGGAATTCCAGGTATTCCAGGACTTCCAGGATTCCAGGATTCCAGGATTCCAGGATTCCAGGTATTCCAGGATTCCAGGATTCCAGGATTCACTCCAGGACTTCCAGGACTTCAGGTATTCCAGGATTCCAGGATTTCCAGGGTTTCCAGGACTTCAGGGTTTCCAGGACTTCCAGGATTCCAGGATTCCAGGACTTCAGGATTTCCAGGCATTCCAGGACTTCCAGGATTCCAGGATTCCAGGTATTCCAGGACTTCAGGATTCCAGGATTTCCAGGATTCCAGGATTCCAGGATTCCAGGTATTCCAGGACTTCAGGATTCCAGGATTCCAGGACTTCAGGATTCCAGGATTCCAGGACTTCCAGGATTTCAGGATTCAGGATTCCAGGACTTCAGGTATTCCAGGATTCCAGGATTTCCAGGATTCCAGGATTCCAGGACTTCCAGGATTCAGGATTCAGGATTCCAGGATTCCAGGATTCCAGGACTTCCAGGATTCCAGGATTCCAGGATTCCAGGACTTCCAGGCATTCCAGGATTCCAGGATTCAGGATTCCAGGATTCCAGGATTCCAGGATTCAGGATTCCAGGACTTCAGGTATTCCAGGACTTCAGGATTCCAGGATTCCAGGATTCCAGGACTTCCAGGCATTCCAGGACTCCAGGATTCCAGGACTCCAGGATTCCAGGATTCAGGATTCCAGGATCCAGGATTCCAGGATTCCAGGCATTCCAGGATTCCAGGTATTCCAGGATTCCAGGACTTCCAGGATTCCAGGATTCCAGGACTTCCAGGACTTCCAGGTATTCCAGGATTCCAGTATTCCAGGATTCAGGATTCCAGGATTTCAGGACTCCAGGATTCCAGGATTCCAGGATTCCAGGATTCCAGTTCCAGGCATTCCAGGATTCCAGGTATTCCAGGACTTCAGGACTTCCAGGATTCCAGGAATTCCAGGATTCCAGGATTCCAGGACTTCCAGGTATTCCAGGATTCCAGGATTCCAGGTATTCCAGGACTTCAGGATTCCAGGATTCCAGGGTTTCCAGGACTTCAGGATTCCAGGACTTCAGGATTCCAGGATTCCAGGTATTCCAGGAATTCCAGGCACTCCAGGATTCCAGGATTCCAGGTATTCCAGGACTTCAGGACTTCAGGACTTCCAGGATTCCAGGTATTCCAGGATTCCAGGATTCCAGGTATTCCAGGATTCCAGGATTCCAGGATTCCAGGAATTCCAGGACTTCAGGATTTCCAGGACTTCCAGGATTCCAGGGTTTCCAGGCATTCAGGATTCCAGGATTCCAGGATTCCAGGATTCCAGGACTTCCAGGATTCAGGATTCCAGGATTCCAGGAATTCCAGGACTTCCAGGATTCCAGGATTCCAGGATTCAGGATTCCAGGACTTCAGGATTCCAGGATTTCCAGGATTCCAGGTATTCCAGGATTCCAGGATTCCAGGATTCCAGGTATTCCAGGACTTCCAGGATTCCAGGATTCCAGGATTCCAGGACTTCAGGTATTCCAGGTATTCCAGGATTCCAGGATTCCAGGATTCCAGGATTCCAGGACTTCCAGGCACTCCAGGTATTCCAGGACTTCAGGTATTCCAGGATTCCAGGACTTCCAGGATTCCAGGATTCCAGGATTCCAGGATTCCAGGACTTCAGGATTCCAGGATTCCAGGATTCACTTCAGGATTCCAGGACTTCCAGGACTTCCAGGACTTCAGGACTTCAGGATTCCAGGATTCCAGGATTCCAGGACTTCAGGATTCCAGGACTTCAGGATTCCAGGATTCAGGACTTCAGGATTTCCAGGATTCCAGGATTCCAGGCATTCCAGGATTCCAGGATTCCAGGATTCCAGGACTTCAGGATTCCAGGACTTCAGGTATTCCAGGATTCCAGGCATTCCAGGATTCCAGGACTTCCAGGATTCCAGGATTCCAGGATTCCAGGATTTCCAGGATTCCAGGACTTCAGGATTCCAGGTATTCCAGGATTCCAGGATTCCAGGATTCAGGATTCCAGGATTCCAGGATTCCAGGATTCCAGGACTTCAGGATTCCAGGACTTCAGGATTCCAGGAATTCCAGGATTCCAGGACTTCCAGGATTCCAGGATTCCAGGTATTCCAGGACTTCAGGGTTTCCAGGATTCCAGGATTTCCAGGATTCCAGGAACTCCAGGATTCCAGGAATTCCAGGTATTCCAGGATTCCAGGATTCCAGGATTCCAGGATTCCAGGACTTCCAGGTATTCCAGGACTTCAGGTATTCCAGGATTTCCAGGATTCCAGGATTCAGGACTTCAGGTATTCCAGGATTCCAGGTATTCCAGGTATTCCAGGACTTCCAGGATTTCAGGATTCCATTCCAGGTCCAGGATTCCAGGGTTTCAGGATTCCAGGACTCCAGGATTCCAGGATTCCAGGATTCAGGTATTCCAGGTATTCCAGGCTTCCAGGACTTCAGGATTCCAGGATTCCAGGACTTCCAGGATTCAGGATTCCAGGATTCCAATTCCAGGATTCAGGACTTCCAGGATTCCAGGATTCCAGGATTCCAGGATTCCAGGACTTCCAGGATTCCAGGACTTCAGGATTCCAGGATTCCAGGGTTTCCAGGATTCAGGATTCAGGATTCCAGGACTTCAGGTATTCCAGGATTCCAGGATTCAGGATTTGCTACTTCAGGATTCCAGGATTCCAGGATTCCAGGATTTCCAGGATTCCAGGATTCCAGGATTCCAGGATTCCAGGATTCCAGGATTCCAGGATTCCAGGACTCCAGGATTCCAGGATTCCAGGACTCCAGGATTTCAGGATTCCAGGATTCCAGGCATTCAGGATTTCAGGATTCCAGGATTCCAGGATTCAGGCATTCCAGGATTCCAGGAATTCCAGGATTTCAGGATTCCAGGTATTCCAGGATTCCAGGATTCCAGGATTCCAGGACTTCCAGGACTTCCAGGATTCCAGGACTTCAGGTATTCCAGGACTTCCAGGATTCCAGGATTTCAGCATTCCAGGATTTCCAGGATTCTTCCAGGATTTCAGGATTCCAGGACTTCCAGGATCTTCCAGGATTCCAGGATTCCAGGATTATTCCAGGAATTCCAGGACTTCCAGGATTCCAGGGTTTCCAGGATTCCAGGACTTCCAGGACTTCCAGGATTCCAGGATTCCAGGACTCCAGGATTCAGGATTCCAGGATTCCAGGATTCCAGGATTCCAGGACTTCAGGATTCCAGGATTTCCAGGATTCCAGGATTCCAGGATTCCAGGATTTCCAGGTATTCCAGGATTCCAGGATTCCAGGATTCCAGGATTCCAGGACTTCCAGGATTCCAGGATTCCAGGTATTCCAGGATTCAGGATTCCAGGACTTCAGGTATTCCAGGATTCCAGGATTCCAGGATTCCAGGATTTCCAGGACTTCCAGGTATTCCAGGATTCCAGGATTCCAGGTATTCCAGGATTCCAGGATTCCAGGTATTCCAGGACTTCAGGATTTCCAGGACTTCCAGGATTCCAGGATTCCAGGATTTCCAGGATTCCAGGATTTCAGGACTTCCAGGTATTCCAGGAATTCCAGGATTGCTACTTCAGGACTTCAGGATTTCCAGGAATTCCAGGATTCCAGCTATTCCAGGATTTCCACATTCAGGTATTCCAGGATTCCAGGATTCCAGGATTTCCAGGACTTCCAGGATTTCCAGGTATTCCAGGCATTCAGGATTCCAGGCATTCCAGGATTCCAGGGTTTCCAGGAATTCCAGGACTTCAGGATTCCAGGAATTTCTACTTCAGGTATTCCAGGATTCAGGTATTCCAGGACTTCAGGTATTCCAGGATTCAGGATTCCAGGATTTCAGGACTTCAGGATTCCAGGTATTCCAGGATTCCAGGATTCCAGGGTTTCCAGGATTCCAGGACTTCAGGATTTCCAGGATTCCAGGATTCCAGGATTTCAGGATTCCAGGAATTCCAGGCATTCCAGGATTCCAGGATTCAGGATTCCAGGATTTCAGGATTCCAGCTATTCCAGGTATTCCAGGATTTCCAGGATTTCCAGGATTCCAGGACTTCAGGTATTCCAGGATTCCAGGATTCCAGGATTTCCAGGATTCCAGGATTTCAGGCATTCCAGGTATTCCAGGATTCCAGGATTTCAGGATTCCAGGAATTCAGGATTCCAGGATTCCAGGATTCCAGGATTCCAGGATTCCAGGATTCCAGGCATTCCAGGATTCCAGGACTTCAGGATTCCAGGATTCAGGATTCCAGGTATTCCAGGATTCCAGGATTCCAGGTATTCCAGGATTTCCAGGATTTCAGGATTCCAGGATTCCAGGATTCCAGGATTCCAGGACTTCAGGATTTCCAGGATTCCAGGATTCCAGGACTTCAGGACTTCCAGGATTCCAGGATTCAGGATTCCAGGACTTCCAGGACTTCAGGTATTCCAGGATTTCAGGACTATTCAGGATTCCAGGATTTGCTACTTCAGGATTCCAGGACTTCAGGTATTCCAGGATTCCAGGATTCCAGGACTTCCAGGTATTCCAGGATTCCAGGTATTCCAGGATTCCAGGATTCCAGGACTTCAGGATTCCAGGTATTCCAGGATTTCCAGGGTTTCCAGGTATTCCAGGATTCAGGATTCCAGGATTTCAGGATTCCAGGTATTCAGGATTCCAGGATTCCAGGTATTCCAGGATTCCAGGATTTCAGGATTTCAGGATTTCAGGTATTCCAGGATTTCAGGACTTCAGGATTCAGGGTTTCCAGGTATTCCAGGATTCCAGGATTCCAGGATTCAGGATTCCAGGATTCCAGGATTCCAGGATTCCAGGATTCCAGGGTTTCCAGGATTCCAGGATTTCAGGATTCCAGGATTCAGGATTCCAGGATTCCAGGATTCCAGGATTCCAGGATTCCAGGATTCCAGGATTTCAGGATTCCAGGATTCCAGGACTTCAGGTATTCCAGGATTCCAGGATTCAGGATTTCCAGGACTTCCAGGATTCCAGGGTTTCCAGGATTTCAGGTATTCCAGGATTCCAGGATTTCCAGGATTCCAGGATTCCAGGACTTCCAGGATTCCAGGACTTCAGGATTCCAGGATTCCAGGATTCAGGATTCCAGGACTTCCAGGATTCCAGGATTTCAGGATTCCAGGTATTCCAGGGTTTCCAGGGTTTCCAGGATTTCAGGATTTCAGGATTCCAGGATTCCAGGATTCCAGGACTTCCAGGACTTCAGGATTCCAGGATTCCAGGACTTCAGGGTTTCCAGGATTCCAGGATTCCAGGATTCAGGTATTCCAGGATTCCAGGTATTCCAGGATTCCAGGATTCCAGGATTCCAGGACTTCCAGGATATTCCAGGATTCAGGATTCCAGGACTTCCAGGATTCCAGGATTCCAGGATTCCAGGATTCCAGGATTCAGGATTCCAGGATTCCAGGACTTCAGGTATTCCAGGATTCCAGGACTTCAGGATTCCAGGACTTCCAGGATTCCAGGATTCCAGGATTCCAGGATTCCAGGCATTCCAGGACTTCAGTTTCCAGGATTCCAGGATTCCAGGATTCCAGGATTCCAGGACTTCAGGATTCCAGGACTTCAGCTTTCCAGGACTTCCAGGATTCCAGGATTCCAGGATTCCAGGATTCCAGGATTCCAGGATTCAGGATTCCAGGATTCCAGGACTTCCAGGACTTCCAGGACTTCCAGGATTCCAGGATTCCAGGACTTCCAGGATTCAGGATTCCAGGACTCCAGGATTCCAGGATTCCAGGACTTCAGGCATTCCAGGATTCCAGGATTCCAGGATTCCAGGATTCCAGGTATTCCAGGATTTCCAGGATTCCAGGCATTCCAGGACTTCCAGGATTCCAGGATTTCAGGACTTCCAGGATTCAGGATTCCAGGATTCCAGGATTTCCAGGATTCCAGGATTCCAGGATTCCAGGATTCCAGGATTCCAGGATTCCAGGACTTCAGGTATTCCAGGACTTCCAGGATTTCAGGAATTCCAGGATTCCAGGATTTCAGGATTCCAGGATTTCAGGGTTTCCAGGACTTCAGGATTCCAGGATTCCAGGATTCCAGGATTCCAGGTATTCCAGGTATTCCAGGATTCAGGATTCCAGGACTTCAGGATTCCAGGAATTCCAGGATTCCAGGATTCCAGGCATTCCAGGATTCCAGGAATTCCAGGATTCCAGGACTTCCAGGACTTCAGGAATTCCAGGATTCCAGGACTTCAGGTATTCCAGGATTCCAGGAATTCCAGGTATTCCAGGACTTCAGGATTCCAGGATTCCAGGATTCAGGATTCCAGGATTCCAGGACTTCAGCTATTCCAGGATTCCAGGATTCCAGGACTTCAGGATTTCCAGGGTTTCCAGGATTTCCAGGATTCAGGATTCCAGGTATTCCAGGATTTCCAGGATTCCAGGTATTCCAGGACTTCAGGAATTCCAGGATTCCAGGACTTCAGGATTTCAGCTATTCCAGGCATTCCAGGACTTCAGGATTCCAGGACTTCCAGGATTTCAGGATTCCAGGATTCCAGGATTTCCAGGATTTCAGGATTCCAGGTATTCCAGGATTCAGGATTCCAGGATTCCAGGACTTCAGGTATTCCAGGATTCCAGGTATTCCAGGATTTGCTATTCAGGACTTCAGGTATTCCAGGAATTCCAGGATTTCAGGATTTCCAGGTATTCCAGGATTTCCAGGATTCCAGGATTTCCAGGCATTCCAGGACTTCAGGATTCCAGGATTCCAGGTATTCAGGGTTTCCAGGATTCCAGGTATTCCAGGATTCCAGGTATTCCAGGATTCCAGGGTTTCCAGGACTTCAGGATTCCAGGACTTCAGGATTCCAGGACTTCAGGATTCCAGGATTCCAGGATTCCAGGACTTCAGGTATTCCAGGATTCCAGGATTCAGGATTCCAGGACTTCCAGGACTTCAGGATTCAGGATTCCAGGACTTCCAGGTATTCCAGGACTTCAGGATTCCAGGACTTCAGGATTCAGCTATTCCAGGATTCCAGGATTCCAGGATTCCAGGACTTCAGGACTTCCAGGATTCAGGTATTCCAGGATTCCAGGACTTCCAGGATTCCAGGTATTCCAGGATTCAGGACTTCCAGGCATTCCAGGATTCCAGGATTCCAGGATTCCAGGATTCCAGGACTTCAGGATTTCAGGACTTCAGGATTCCAGGATTCCAGGATTCCAGGATTCCAGGTATTCCAGGATTCCAGGACTTCAGTATTCCAGGAATTCCAGGATTCCAGGACTTCAGGATTCCAGGACTTCCAGGACTTCCAGGATTCCAGGATTCCAGGATTCCAGGATTCCAGGATTTCCAGGACTTCAGGTATTCCAGGATTCCAGGTATTCCAGGATTCCAGGATTCCAGGATTCCAGGATTCCAGGACTTCCAGGATTCCAGGATTTCCAGGATTCCAGGACTTCAGGTATTCCAGGATTCAGGATTCCAGGATTTCAGCTATTCCAGGACTTCCAGGATTTCAGGATTCAGGATTCCAGGATTTCCAGGATTCCAGGTATTCCAGGACTTCAGGATTCCAGGATTCCAGGATTCCAGGAATTCCAGGACTTCAGGTATTCCAGGATTCCAGGATTCCAGGATTTCAGGATTCAGGATTCCAGGACTTCCAGGATTCCAGGACTTCAGGATTCCAGGATTCCAGGACTTCCAGGATTCCAGGATTCAGGATTCCAGGATTTTCAGGATTCCAGGATTCCAGGATTCCAGGATTTCAGGATTCAGGTATTCCAGGATTCCAGGATTCCAGGATTCCAGGATTCCAGGCATTCCAGGATTCCAGGATTTCAGGTATTCCAGGACTTCAGGATTCCAGGATTCCAGGACTTCCAGGATTCCAGGATTCAGGATTCCAGGATTCCAGGATTCCAGGATTCCAGCTATCCAGGATTCCAGGTATTCCAGGATTCCAGGATTCCAGGATTCAGGATTCCAGGATTCCAGGATTCCAGGACTTCAGGTATTCCAGGATTTCAGGATTTCCAGGACTTCCAGGATTCCAGGACTTCAGCTATTCCAGGATTCCAGGATTTCAGGATTTCAGGATTCCAGGATTTCAGGATTTCCAGGTATTCCAGGATTCCAGGACTTCAGGTATTCCAGGACTTCAGGATTCAGGATTCCAGGATTTCCAGGATTTCCAGGATTCCAGGATTCCAGGATTCCAGGATTCCAGGACTTCAGGATTCAGGATTCCAGGATTCCAGGACTTCAGTATTCCAGGATTCAGGATTCCAGGACTTCAGGATTCCAGGACTTCAGGATTCCAGGATTCCAGGATTCCAGGTATTCCAGGACTTCCAGGATTCAGGATTCCAGGCATTCCAGGACTTCAGGATTCCAGGATTCCAGGATTCCAGGACTTCAGGATTCCAGGTATTCCAGGATTCCAGGACTTCCAGGATTCCAGGCATTCCAGGATTCCAGGACTTCCAGGACTTCCAGGATTCCAGGCATTCCAGGATTCCAGGATTCCAGGATTCAGGATTCAGGTATTCCAGGATTTCAGGATTCCAGGATTCCAGGATTCCAGGATTTCCAGGATTTCCAGGTATTCCAGGATTCCAGGACTTCAGGATTCCAGGATTCCAGGACTTCAGGATTCAGGATTCCAGGCATTCCAGGATTCAGGATTCCAGGATTCCAGGATTTCACTTCCAGGATTCCAGGATTCCAGCTTCCAGGATTCCAGGATTCCAGGATTCCAGGATTCCAGGATTCCAGGTATTCCAGGACTTCAGGACTTCAGGTATTCCAGGACTTCAGGTATTCCAGGATTTCAGGATTTCAGGATTCCAGGATTCCAGGTATTCCAGGTATTCCAGGACTTCAGGTATTCCAGGATTCCAGGACTTTCCAGGTATTCCAGGACTTCAGGGTTTCCAGGATTCCAGGATTTCAGGTATTCCAGGACTTCAGGATTCCAGGACTTCAGGATTCCAGGATTCCAGGACTCCAGGTATTCCAGGATTCCAGGATTCAGTATTCCAGGATTTCAGGATTCCAGGACTTCCAGGTATTCCAGGTATTCCAGGCATTCAGGATTTCAGGGTTTCCAGGATTCCAGGATTCCAGGATTCCAGGGTTTCCAGGATTCCAGGATTCCAGGCATTCCAGGTATTCCAGGACTTCCAGGTATTCCAGGATTCCAGGATTCCAGGAATTCCAGGATTTCAGGTATTCCAGGACTTCCAGGACTTCCAGGTATTCCAGGATTCCAGGGTTTCCAGGACTTCCAGGATTCCAGGATTCCAGGATTCCAGGACTTCCAGGTATTCCAGGACTTCAGGTATTCCAGGTATTCCAGGAATTCCAGGATTCCAGGACTTCAGCTACTTCAGGTATTCCAGGATTCCAGGATTTCAGGTATTCCAGGACTTCAGGATTCCAGGATTCCAGGATTCCAGGAATTCCAGGTATTCCAGGACTTCCAGGATTTGCTACTTCAGGATTCCAGGTATTCCAGGATTCCAGGACTTCAGGATTCCAGGACTTCAGGTATTCCAGGATTCCAGGATTCCAGGGTTTCCAGGACTTCAGGATTCCAGGATTTCCAGGACTTCAGGACTTCAGGATTCCAGGTATTCCAGGATTCCAGGTATTCCAGGCATTCCAGGATTCCAGGACTTCCAGGGTTTCCAGGACTTCCAGGTATTCCAGGCATTCCAGGATTCCAGGCATTCCAGGACTTCCAGGGTTTCCAGGCATTCCAGGATTCCAGGACTTCAGGTATTCCAGGACTTCCAGGATTCCAGGGTTTCCAGGATTCCAGGACTTCCAGGTATTCCAGGTATTCCAGGATTCAGGACTTCCAGGACTTCAGGATTTCCAGGCATTCCAGGATTCCAGGATTCAGGATTCCAGGACTTCAGGATTCAGGTATTCCAGGATTCCAGGATTCCAGGAATTCCAGGCACTCCAGGATTCCAGGGTTTCCAGGATTCCAGGTATTCCAGGATTCCAGGATTCCAGGGTTTCCAGGAATTCCAGGATTCCAGGTATTCCAGGACTTCAGGTATTCCAGGACTTCAGGATTTCCAGGATTCCAGGATTCCAGGATTCCAGGATTCCAGGTATTCCAGGATTCCAGGTATTCAGGATTCCAGGATTCCAGGACTTCCAGGTATTCCAGGATTCCAGGATTCCAGGATTCCAGGATTCCAGGATTCCAGGATTCCAGGATTCCAGGATTCCAGGATTCCAGGACTTCAGGATTCCAGGATTCCAGGTATTCCAGGATTCCAGGTATTCCAGGATTCCAGGATTTCAGGACTTCAGGTATTCCAGGATTCCAGGGTTTCCAGGACTTCAGGATTCCAGGATTCCAGGACTTCCAGGACTTCCAGGACTTCAGGTATTCCAGGATTCCAGGACTTCAGGGTTTCCAGGATTCCAGGTATTCCAGGATTCCAGGATTCCAGGATTTCCAGGATTCCAGGTATTCCAGGATTCCAGGACTTCCAGGACTTCCAGGATTCCAGGATTCCAGGAATTCCAGGCATTCCAGGATTCCAGGATTCCAGGCATTCCAGGACTTCAGGACTTCAGGATTCCAGGACTTCAGGATTTGCTACTTCAGGATTCCAGGATTCCAGGAATTCCAGGATTCCAGGATTCCAGGACTTCAGGACTTCCAGGTATTCCAGGATTCAGGATTCCAGGAATTCCAGGGTTTCCAGGACTTCAGGTATTCCAGGATTCCAGGATTTCCAGGATTTGCTACTTCCAGGATTTCAGGATTCCAGGATTCCAGGCATTCCAGGACTTCAGGATTCCAGGTATTCCAGGATTCCAGGACTTCAGGACTTCAGGTATTCCAGGATTCAGGATTCCAGGATTTCCAGGATTCCAGGACTTCAGGATTCCAGGTATTCCAGGATTCAGGATTCCAGGATTCCAGGATTCCAGGTATTCCAGGATTCCAGGCATTCCAGGACTTCAGGTATTCCAGGAATTCCAGGATTCAGGTATTCCAGGATTCAGGTATTCCAGGATTCCAGGATTCCAGGATTCCAGGATTCCAGGATTCCAGGACTTCAGGATTCCAGGATTCCAGGTATTCCAGGATTCCAGGACTTCAGGATTCCAGGTATTCCAGGATTCCAGGACTTCAGGATTCCAGGACTTCAGCTATTCCAGGATTCCAGGATTCCAGGTATTCCAGGATTCCAGGGTTTCCAGGACTTCAGGACTTCCAGGATTCCAGGATTCCAGGAATTCCAGGACTTCAGGACTTCAGGATTCCAGGATTCCAGGCATTCCAGGATTTCCAGGACTTCCAGGACTTCAGGATTTCAGGATTCCAGGATTTCCAGGTATTCCAGGATTTCAGGACTTCCAGGTATTCCAGGACTTCCAGGCATTCAGGTATTCCAGGATTCCAGGATTCCAGGTATTCCAGGATTCCAGGCATTCCAGGATTCCAGGATTTCCAGGATTTCAGGATTCCAGGATTCCAGGGTTTCCAGGATTCCAGGTATTCCAGGACTTCAGGATTCAGGGTTTCCAGG